>CM073430.1:44800000-44815000 GCA_037114965.1 Monochamus alternatus
ATCATTATCATTATCATTATCATTATCATTATCATTATCATTATCATTATCATTATCATTATCATTATCATTATCATTATCATTAGCATTATCATTATCATTAGCATTATCATTATCATTATCATTATCATTATCATTATCATTATTATTATTATTATTGGTGGGTGAGTAGTTCTACAGCTTGTAATTCTGCTCTTATCAGAATCTTGACAAACTGGTTTTAATTGAGTTTTAATTTTTGACTTGTGTTCAACCTTATGTAGTTAGTATTTGGGGTTGTGTGTGTATTAAAATTGAAGGTAATTCTCTTTTGAGTTAGCCGCATTTTAAAGAAGTTTTATAGACTAATCATTTTTATCGAACTGATAGTTTTGTTTTTGTTACTGTGACGGCCGGCGGAAGTTTATCCCACCAAAGGTTGACTTCTTTGGTATTTGAAGTGCCGCATTTTTAAATATTATTAGGTTGCTATGGCTGAAGCTAATGTAGTGTGTAATGAAAATACTACAAATTGCACACGTTGTAGGAATCCTGCGAAATCTGGAATTAAATGTACAAGATGTGGAAGGGTTTCTCATAAAAGTTGCCTTAAGATGTTAAAAAATGTGAAATTTGTGGATGAAGACAGTGTAATTTGCTGTTCTGACATCGGTGAGAACCCAACCATTCCAACATCTAGTAGGATTGATACGTCTAAACTTGATAGAGACGTAAATACTAATGATAATGTTTTACTGGTGAAGATTTACTATTTGGAAGAAATTATTCGGCAGAAAGATCTTGTCATTTCCAATCAGAATATTGCTATTAAATCTCTTACTGATCAGGTTTCCTTGCTTAAAGATAAGAGACCTGCTCCTAGTACTTCTGAGTCATTTAAAAATAGCAACAAAAAAAATAAAACTAATAACACTTCCTCTACTTCCCAGTTGGATAGTGCAAAGATTAGTAAGAATGCAGTATCGAATGCAGTTCATAATGCTCAGGCGCGTAATGTTTGCAAGTCAATAATAAATTTAGAAAGTGATATTAATAACAAAGTTAGGTCTAGAGCTAAGGCTAGAAGTATTCTTGTGGGAAGTTGTGATAATTCATCTCAGTGCCCTTTTAAAGCCGCTGCACCTGCTACAATGATTCGTATGTACGAGTATCATGTAACCAATTTAGATAACACTACTGATAAAGATGTGTTACTCAATTATTTGAAAGGTTTCTCTCCAAATATTAAAGTGGATAAGCTGAATAGTAAGAATCCTACAAGGTATGCTTCCTTCAAGCTGTCTCTGCCTATCAAGGAGTCTTATGCAATCGTTGACAGTAGCATTTGGCCTAGTGGAGTGGTTTTGAACCGGTTTTTTCCGTCAAGGTTCTCTCAGACCAATGGAAGAAATAGGCCTACGTCCGCATCACAAAGTGCCTAATGATAACGTTGATTGTAAGTACTCTGTGCTACATATCAATGTTCAAAGTTTGTCTAATAAAATTGAACAAGTTCAATTATATTTGTCTACAAATCCGTTTGATATTGTATGTATTTCCGAGCACTGGCTTGAGTACGATTTCTTGAAATTAATACCTATTCCCAATTATCATTTGATATCAAGCTTTTGTCGTGAAGGAGCGAACAAGCATGGAGGTGTTGCCATATTTGCATCCTCATTGTCCAAAATTCGCTTAAGAAGTGTAGACGTTTCTAATTACTGTAACACCTTACACGCAGAATTTTGTGCTGCTGAAATTATCTCTGCAAATTGTCTTGTAATAACTGCTTATAGGTCTTCTTCAAAAGGAGATATTTCTATATTCAAATCTTGTATTTACAACCTAATTGATTTTATGTCCAACAAATTCAAATTTATTATTATAATTGGTGACATTAATTTGGACCTTGATGCTGGCACAGAGTATATAAATGACTTATGTAATATATTTGCAATGTTTGGTTTACAACATTTTATACATGAGCCAACTAGAGTTACGTTGCACAGTAAATCTAAATTAGATAATGTTATTTCAAATATAAATGCTGCATCCTTATCGGCGGGGGTTGTGGCACACATATTGCTGATCATCTGTCGGTATACCTTCGGATAGTTGGTGAACAAAAAAATTGCATAGTCTCGATCTTGCAAATGAATGGTTTTCAGCTAACAACTTGAAATTAAACATTAATAAAACTAACTTTATGACTTTTACAGCTAGCAAAAAATCTGAAATGTCCGACCCAGTGAACTTATTAGGGATTACTCTTGATGGTGGATTGACTTGGCTGCCTCATGTCAATAGACTCTGCTCAAAGCTTGCCACGCAGATATTTTTCATGCGGCAGTTAAGACCCTTTATTTCTAACAGTGTGATGACAACGGTTTAATTTTCTTTAGTTCATAGTCAGTTGAGCTATTGTGTGCAACTGTGGGGTAACTCTGGGGGCTCACATAAAGTTTTTATAAAGCAAAAAGCAGCTGTTCGTCTTCTTGCCGGTGTCTCTACTTTGAATCCCAGCAAGGAGATTTTTCTTAAATTTAAGATTCTACCTTTGGCATGTCTATATTTACTTGATTCACTTCAACTTGTATATTCTAATTTATGTAATCTTCAATCTCATTCTGATATTCATCAGTATAATACTAGGCATGCTGGAAATCTGGTTCAATCTTTTTCTAGGATCACCTTAACTGAGCGTAACAAACCTACAATAAGTTTGTATAATAAATTTGATAATTTTTTTAAACAAAAACAGATTAAAAATATGTCTTTTAATGTCTTTCGAAAATTTACAAAATCTTTTCTTGTAACACATTGTTTTTATTCTGTAGATGAATTTTTATCTTTTATGAACTCTACTCACCCCATGTTATGACTATAAATGTGCCACTTTTTGTACATGAATGTCAATAAAGTCTCTATCTATCTATCTATCTATTGATTGACTAGTTTACCTGTGCCCGAGACGATCTATTTAAATGTGCTCTCGTAAACTAACTATAAATCTCTGTTATTTGTGTGTTTTAAA
This sequence comes from Monochamus alternatus, assembly GCA_037114965.1. Classification (NCBI taxonomy): domain Eukaryota; kingdom Metazoa; phylum Arthropoda; class Insecta; order Coleoptera; family Cerambycidae; genus Monochamus; species Monochamus alternatus. The sequence continues at coordinate 44,803,014 of CM073430.1, forward strand.
AACTTTCTTTCTGCAAACTGCAACAGTAGTGTAGTGTGAATGCATCATAGTGTTTGCGGAAGATAATTAGTTAAATTTTACTCTGCCTACAGTAGACAATTTCTGTTATCACAAGTGTGTTTACCGTTTTTGTATTTATTTGGACGGACGTTTATCAACTGGACTGAGGTTTCGATACCGATTTATTTATTTATTATGGATGAAAATTCTGATATTTCAAACGGTTCCAGTAAGGACTCTAATAAAAATGTGGCAAGCTCCTGTGCGAGATGCAAACAGATGATCAAGGTTGGTCTCAAATGTATTCGCTGCGGCCGGTTAACACATAAGGCTTGCGCGAAACTATCAAAAAGTATGACCGTGCTGGAGTCTGGAGGAATAATTTGCTGCGGTGATCCATCAAAAATTGATATAAAACATTCTGATGCACAAGTAAGTACTGTTAAGTCTGTAGTAGAGGATATAGTAGATTTGGATTGCATTTAAATTGGATATCTTGAGGAATTGCTTAAACAAAAGGACCTAATTATTGAGAATCAGTCCATAGCAATAAACGCTCTCAAGGATCAAATCTTTCTATTAAAGCAACAACAACAGAATCTTGCCTCTAAATATGAATCAAAAAAAAGGACATCATAAATCTTTTCCAATACCCACCAAACAGATTGACGCAACATCGTCAATTCCCGCTGCTAAGTCAACTTCTACTGCGGCTTCAACTTCTACTTCAATTTCAAGTTCCATTCCCAATGCTTCCACTAGTCCAACAGCTATAACTGTCCAGGATGTCTCAGAGGCTATCCATAATATTGAAGCTCGTCGGGTATGTGACAGTCTGGTGAATATTGAGAGGAATATAAATTTTAACCGACGAACTCGTCCACGTAGGGATCGCAGAATTCTTGTTGGCAGTGGTGACGAGTTGAGTGGTTGCCCTTTTAAAGCAGCGTCGTTGGCAAGGATGGAACATTTCCATGCTACCAACTTTGTCGTGGATATACAAGAGAGCGAGTTATGTAATTACTTAAGAGGTTTTGCTCCTAATGTTATTGTAAGAAAACTACAGTCCCGAAGTCCTGATAGTTACTCTTCGTTCAAGATTAGTGTCCCTCAGGAGGAAGTGGACAACATTCAGGCTGTTAATATTTGGCCAAGAGAGGTGATATTGAATCGTTTTTTTCGTCCTAGACGATTCAATAGAAATTGATAACGATACTATTTGTGATGTAAATTGGGCCCCTTTGGCATGTTCAGTGATACATATAAATACTCAGAGTATGGCAAATAAAGTAAATCTTTTAAATAATTATTTTGTAAATAATGAATTCGATGTATGCTGTATTTCTGAACACTGGCTTAACCATGCTAAATTGGGTAAAATAAATTTGGTAGACTTTACTCTTATTTCTGCCTTTTGTAGGACTGATATTGCACATGGTGGAGTTGCTATCTTTGCCAAAAATAATGTTCAGTTGAAACCTAGTGATGTAAATAGATTTTGTGTGCAACAACACGCTGAGTTCTGTGGTGCTGAATTTAAAAACGCGTGCCATAGTTACTATATACCGATCATCTAGTCATGGCAACTTGGCAGTATTTAAGGAAAAATTGTCCAACTTGATTATTTGTCTGCTAAATATAAATATTTTGTTTTAATCGGTGACATTAATTTGGATTTGACAAGTGTCACTGAGCATGCTAAGGATGTTCAAAATATTTTAAGGATGTACGGTTCTAGTTATTACATCTGTGTCCCCACAAGAGTCACTGATACTTCTAGTTCTTGCCTTGACAATGTCATTTGTAATTTGCCACCGGATGACATTGTTGTAGGAGTGGGTGATCCTCTTATTTCCGATCATTCATCTGTGTATATTAAGTTGAAAAATGTGCGTAGGCTCAATAGTCCACAGGATCATGTTGTTAAAAGGATCTTTAACAATAATAACATTGACAAATTTGCAGATTATATTAGTCACTTGAATTGGTCAAATGTGGCCTCCTTGAATGCGGACCAGTTGTCAAAGCTTCTACTGGAACAGTTGAGGACTGCGCTCGACAATTGCTGCCCTTATAAGAATATTAGTAAAAGAAAGTCAAGGTTAAAATGGTATAATGAGAGGCTCTGTTATATGAGGTCTGAATTACATAAAAGCAAACGAGCATTTGACAGGTCTAAATCTCATGGTGATTGGTTATTATATACTTATTTACGTAAAGGTTATAAACATGCTCTAAAGGAGGAGAAATATAATTATTATGCTAATTCTATATCATCTTCTGATAATAAAAGTAAAACTATATGATGTATAGTAAATAGGGAACTTCCACCCCGCTCTTTCTCTGGCAGTTGTACTCCATCCTCTTATGAGTTAAATGCTTTCTTTACTTCAGTATCTGAAGCTGTTAATAAAACAATTGCAGTTTCTAATGTAGATCACCATTTCTTTTTAAATAGGGCACCGAGCCCTTCAAATTCCTTCTATATGGCTCCTGTTGTGGAAACGGATGTAAGACAGACTATACTCAAGATGAAAAACTCTGCTAGTTCGGATTTTTACGATTTTAATAGTCAGATCTTTAAAGCTTCTGCTGATAGTCTTGTCTTACCACTTACCTTGTTATTTAATAAATGTGTTGCTGAAGGTAATTGGCCTAATGGTTTAAAAATTACTAAAATAATTCCTATTTTTAAGAAGGGGGATGAAGATCTGCCCGATAACTATAGACCAGTTGCAATAGGTCCTATTATTTCTAAAACATTTGAAATTATTATGAAAGAAAGGTTGGTATCCTATTTTGATAGCAAAGATATAATTTCTCCATCCCAATACGGTTTCCGATAAAATTCCTCCACGGTTAAGGCCCTATTGTCATTAATATGTAGTATAGTTGAAGGTCTTCCTACACATGCTGTTCTCTGTGATTTGACAAAGGCCTTTGACTGTGTTAATATTGATTTGCTATTGATCAAACTTCATCACTATGGTATACGTGGAAACGTTCTCAAACTGCTGGAATCCTATTTGACGAATAGGTTTCAGTTTGTTAGCTTCAAAGGTGCTGACTCGGATTTGCAACAAATAACTTGTGGAGTTCCCCAAGGTTCTGTATTGGGCCCGCTCTTATTTTTGGTATACGTAAATGATCTTCCACCATCTCTGGATAAAGTGGATTGCATATTTTTTGCGGATGATACAACGATCCTTGCCAGAGGGGAGCTTCAACTTAATACTGGGTTTCAAAAGGCCAAGGTCTGGTTTGATACCAACAGACTAAAGCTTAATGAAACTAATACAAATAACATATTGTTCAGTTCTGATCGATGGACTAATAAATCTGAACCTGTTCGAATGCTCGGTGTGATGCTTGATACTGGTCTGTGTTGGTCGGCCCAGGTGAACAGCCTTTGTGCAAAACTGTCAACTCAAATTTTTGTTATGCGACAGTTAAGACCCTGTCTAGACAACAACACTATGAGAGTAGTCTACTTTGCAATGATCCACAGTTTGCTATCTTACGCGGTTGTACTCCTATCTATCTATCTATCTATCTATCTATCTATCTATCTATCTATCTATCTATCTATCTATCTATCTATCTATCTATCTATCTATCTATCTATCTATCTATCTATCTATCTATCTATCTATCTATCTATCTATCTATCTATCTATCTATCTATCTATCTATCTATCTATCTATCTATCTATCTATCTATCTATCTATCTATCTATCTATCTATCTATCTATCTATCTATCTATCTATCTATCTATCTATCTATCTATCTATCTATCTATCTATCTATCTATCTATCTATCTATCTATCTATCTATCTATCTATCTATCTATCTATCTATCTATCTATCTATCTATCTATCTATCTATCTATCTATCTATCTATCTATCTATCTATCTATCTATCTATCTATCTATCTATCTATCTATCTATCTATCTATCTATCTATCTATCTATCTATCTATCTATCTATCTATCTATCTATCTATCTATCTATCTATCTATCTATCTATCTATCTATCTATCTATCTATCTATCTATCTATCTATCTATCTATCTATCTATCTATCTATCTATCTATCTATCTATCTATCTATCTATCTATCTATCTATCTATCTATCTATCTATCTATCTATCTATCTATCTATCTATCTATCTATCTATCTATCTATCTATCTATCTATCTATCTATCTATCTATCTATCTATCTATCTATCTATCTATCTATCTATCTATCTATCTATCTATCTATCTATCTATCTATCTATCTATCTATCTATCTATCTATCTATCTATCTATCTATCTATCTATCTATCTATCTATCTATCTATCTATCTATCTATCTATCTATCTATCTATCTATCTATCTATCTATCTATCTATCTATCTATCTATCTATCTATCTATCTATCTATCTATCTATCTATCTATCTATCTATCTATCTATCTATCTATCTATCTATCTATCTATCTATCTATCTATCTATCTATCTATCTATCTATCTATCTATCTATCTATCTATCTATCTATCTATCTATCTATCTATCTATCTATCTATCTATCTATCTATCTATCTATCTATCTATCTATCTATCTATCTATCTATCTATCTATCTATCTATCTATCTATCTATCTATCTATCTATCTATCTATCTATCTATCTATCTATCTATCTATCTATCTATCTATCTATCTATCTATCTATCTATCTATCTATCTATCTATCTATCTATCTATCTATCTATCTATCTATCTATCTATCTATCTATCTATCTATCTATCTATCTATCTATCTATCTATCTATCTATCTATCTATCTATCTATCTATCTATCTATCTATCTATCTATCTATCTATCTATCTATCTATCTATCTATCTATCTATCTATCTATCTATCTATCTATCTATCTATCTATCTATCTATCTATCTATCTATCTATCTATCTATCTATCTATCTATCTATCTATCTATCTATCTATCTATCTATCTATCTATCTATCTATCTATCTATCTATCTATCTATCTATCTATCTATCTATCTATCTATCTATCTATCTATCTATCTATCTATCTATCTATCTATCTATCTATCTATCTATCTATCTATCTATCTATCTATCTATCTATCTATCTATCTATCTATCTATCTATCTATCTATCTATCTATCTATCTATCTATCTATCTATCTATCTATCTATCTATCTATCTATCTATCTATCTATCTATCTATCTATCTATCTATCTATCTATCTATCTATCTATCTATCTATCTATCTATCTATCTATCTATCTATCTATCTATCTATCTATCTATCTATCTATCTATCTATCTATCTATCTATCTATCTATCTATCTATCTATCTATCTATCTATCTATCTATCTATCTATCTATCTATCTATCTATCTATCTATCTATCTATCTATCTATCTATCTATCTATCTATCTATCTATCTATCTATCTATCTATCTATCTATCTATCTATCTATCTATCTATCTATCTATCTATCTATCTATCTATCTATCTATCTATCTATCTATCTATCTATCTATCTATCTATCTATCTATCTATCTATCTATCTATCTATCTATCTATCTATCTATCTATCTATCTATCTATCTATCTATCTATCTATCTATCTATCTATCTATCTATCTATCTATCTATCTATCTATCTATCTATCTATCTATCTATCTATCTATCTATCTATCTATCTATCTATCTATCTATCTATCTATCTATCTATCTATCTATCTATCTATCTATCTATCTATCTATCTATCTATCTATCTATCTATCTATCTATCTATCTATCTATCTATCTATCTATCTATCTATCTATCTATCTATCTATCTATCTATCTATCTATCTATCTATCTATCTATCTATCTATCTATCTATCTATCTATCTATCTATCTATCTATCTATCTATCTATCTATCTATCTATCTATCTATCTATCTATCTATCTATCTATCTATCTATCTATCTATCTATCTATCTATCTATCTATCTATCTATCTATCTATCTATCTATCTATCTATCTATCTATCTATCTATCTATCTATCTATCTATCTATCTATCTATCTATCTATCTATCTATCTATCTATCTATCTATCTATCTATCTATCTATCTATCTATCTATCTATCTATCTATCTATCTATCTATCTATCTATCTATCTATCTATCTATCTATCTATCTATCTATCTATCTATCTATCTATCTATCTATCTATCTATCTATCTATCTATCTATCTATCTATCTATCTATCTATCTATCTATCTATCTATCTATCTATCTATCTATCTATCTATCTATCTATCTATCTATCTATCTATCTATCTATCTATCTATCTATCTATCTATCTATCTATCTATCTATCTATCTATCTATCTATCTATCTATCTATCTATCTATCTATCTATCTATCTATCTATCTATCTATCTATCTATCTATCTATCTATCTATCTATCTATCTATCTATCTATCATCTATTATTATTATTATTATTATTATTATTATTATTATTATTATTATTATTATTATTATTGTTATTATATTTAAGGATAGGTTAGTTAAGTACTTCGAGAGTAAGCATACCTTTTCTAATGCTTAGTTCAGGTTCAGAAAAGGTAAATCTATAGTTCAAGCTGTGCTATGTTAACACTATTATTTTGTTACAAAAATTGGAATATTATGGCATCAGAGGGAAAATGTTTGATCTTATATTCTTATTTTAAAATTAGGCAGAAATTTGTAAGTGTTGGTGGAGTGAATTATTCTTGTATTTTATTTGCCGATGATACTACGTTGTTTAGTAACAGTGATCACTTTACATGAAAATAAACTGAAATCGTTCTTATTCGTTCGTTCGTGTATAGACGTATAAAAGTGAGCTCTTGAAAATTTATATTTTTGATTGAAAATAATTCAAGCTTATATTTCAAATTTTACTAGTGAGTTTATTGGCATTTGTAGTTTTTGATGAAAGTGGTGATTTGAATCAGACACTAGTATATAGTACGTAATTAGTGGGTTTTAATTAGTCGCTATCATGTTCAGTATTTGTAAGAAATGTAGAAAAAGCATCACAGATAAGCAACCAAGTATAGAATGTGGTTTTTGTTCAAAATTTTTTCTTGGACGCTGTTTGTCTTTATCTAAAGATCAAATCGCTATTTTTTGCCGATATACAGGGATCAATTTATAAATGTGAGGATTGTCGTAGTGATGTAAATGTTGTTGAGGCATCTGTCACAAATACACTAATTCAGGCGTTAAATGATATCAAAAATGTAGTTAAAATGCTGCAAGATGAAGAGAAGTACTTGAGAGAAAAGAAAGATAGTGAGGTCATAGATGCTGTTATTCAAGAACTAACTGAAAGGAAGAACAGAGAGAAGAATATAATTATTTACAGACTAGAAGAAAGCATTGGAAATAAAGTTGAAGCGGATTTGAAGCATGTTAAAGATATTTTGTCAGCCATAGCGCCCGATATGGATGTCAGTAGTATTAAAGTCCAAAGACTTAGTAAATCGACCAGAAATACAGCTGCTCCAGTGAAAGTTACGTTATCTTCTAAGGAGGATGTCTTTACTATTCTTTCTGTCAAGAAAAATCTCAAAGGTTCTGATTGGAATATACAAATATCACCAAACAGAACTCGCTAGCGGTAGAAACTGAATACAGTATGCGCCAAAAGTATGGAATAAATTCAATAAAAACCAAACAATTATTTTTTGGAAAAAATCCTCGAACAGGTCGATTTTTAATTTAAAAAATACATATGTTAGCGTAAAATGCGATTTTGAAATGTCATTTGTTTTCAAGTAATTACGTCACCGATTTTTTTTTAAATGGCAACACCATATTTTATTCCTTGATTCTGAAAGGTCGTTTAATTCTCTATCAGACAGTACCAAAATTTTGCCCTCTTACATAGGAAAGTTTTCGAGTAAATGACGATTGAATGTTAGAAAACGTAAATCAATTAAAATAATGCAAAACCGTTATCAAGTTTAGTTTTTCGAATTCCATAGTTCTTTTATGTATCAAGTAGGTGAAAATCTTTGCAAAGTGTCATTGTCACACCGACTTTCTAATAAGTATTGTAAGCGACATAGAAATTATTATTCAATTTAAAGTATTATGGTACATTTAACTGAATTGAAATTTTAATTCTTATCGAATGCGGGAATATGACTAGAACTCAGCAGGAAGTTTGCGATTTATTTAATGAAAAATATCCAGATCGCCCTATCAGCCAATCAACAGTCAGTAAGGTAGAGTCTAAATTTAGAGAAACTGGCAATGTTGTAAATATTCCAAAATCTGGACGTCCAAGCATTAATGAAAATCAGAAACAGAACATTTTGATAAGTATGGTGGATAATCCTCATAATTCTTCACGATTGGTTGCATTAAACAATGACACTAGTCAGAGCACAGTGCTACGTATCTTGAGGAAGGAAAAATATCATCTCTACAAAATTCAACTTGTGGAGGAACTCAATGAAGATGATCCCGATCGCCGCTTACCCTTTTGCGAGATTCTAATGGATTTATGTCAAGGAAATAGAAATTTACACCGGCAAATACTTTTTTCAGATGAGGCCACATTTTGTCTGAATGGTACAGTAAACCGTCAAACTTGCAGATATTGGAGTTGAGAACATCCTCATTGGATGGCAGAGGCACATACCCAACACCCTCAGAAATTAAATGTGTGGGCTGGAATAGTTGACGACAGAATAGTAGGGCCTTTCTTCTTTGAAGGAACCCTTACAGGACAAAGATATTTAGAGTTTCTAGAAAATGATCATATTCCAGCCCTTGCAGTATTTTTTCCTAACGATAATGACCCTGACATTCGTGACGATACCATATGGTATCAGCAAGACGGTGCACCTCCGCACTATGCGCGCCCTGTACGAGATTTTTTAGACAACTGTTTTCCTGGGAGGTGGATCGGCAGACGCGGACCGATAGAATGGCCTGCAAGATCGCCAGATCTTACACCTCTTGACTATTTTTTATGGGGATACTTGAAGTCAAAAGTGTACATTACTAAACCACGTAATTTAAAAGAAATTCAAAATTGCATTCGGGACGAAATACGCAGAGTTACCCCAGAAATCATTCATAATGTGCAAGAAGAATTTCTTCACAGACTTGCGCATTATCAAGAAGTTGGTGGATGGCTATTCGAACATTTAATTTAAGTATAAAATTTAATCAGTTGTATTTTATTTTACATACCTCAGAATTGTTACTTTTTTACGGATAAAATTTACGTTTTCTAACATTCAATCATCATTTACTCGAAAACTTTCCTATGTAAGAGAGCAAAATATTAGTACTGTCTGATAGAGAATTAAACGATCTTTCAGAATCAAGGAAAAAATATGGTGTTGCCATTAAAAAAAATCGATGACGTCATTACTCGAAAACAAATGACATTTGAAAATCGCATTTTACGCTAAAATATGTATTTTTTAAATTAAAAATCGACCTGTTCGAGGATTTTTCCCAAAAAATAATTGTTTCATTTTTATTGAATTTATTCCATACTTTTGGCGCATACTGTATTGTTGTGGATGAAATGAACAAGCGTAAACGAAATGGCGAAGTTGGATTGTTTATAAAATATATACGCGGGGAGCCTGTTATTGCCACAAAAAACTAAATGCTATTGAAATAGGACACATTAATGCTCAATCATTATGTAACTGTTTCAATGATTTTAAAGAACTTTTAATGTCTGAAAATTTTTCAATAGTTGGTGTCACAGAGACTTGGTTTACACCTGATTTCCCGGATGAATATATAAATCTTCCCAATTTAAACATTGTGAGACTAGGTCGCGAAACTCATGGTGGTGGAGTTATGTGTTTTTTAAAGTCTTCATATAAGTATAAAGTATTTCAAACATCTTTGTCTCTTAATGTCGAACAATTATTGTTGATTGTCAAATTCGGTAAGCAAAATGTAGCTCTAGGAGTTATTTATTGTCATCCTAAAAGAAATTTAGATATTTGCTTGTCCGAAATCGAGGATATTATGGAGCGTATATACTTACAAACTGATAGTATAATCTTAATGGGAAATATTAATGTGAATTTCTTAGTCGTAAATTCCTTATATGTAAAAAAATTTAATAATCTTTTCTCTATTTTTTAAATGACTCAAATTGTAACGAACCCTACTCGTAGAACAGCTAATACCGAAACTTTAATTGACGTAATTTGTTTAAGGAAATCATTTGTTGTAAAGACTTGTGATTGCTGCGATGTGTTGCGTTCTGATCATCTTTTTGTAAAATGTGAGATAGATGTAGAACGTCAACAATTATGTTCGGATCTAATTTCTTGTAGAAACATTAATCAAATCAATCCTAATTATTTTGCTATCGACGCAGATAATATGCCTTGGGATGATATTTATTTACTTGATAATGTTAATGCGAAACTAGACTATTTAAATGAATTAATAATTTCACTTTTTGATAAACAAGAAATAAAAGGCATCGCCCATATATAACGTATAATATAAAATTAATGATAAAAGATAAGGAAAAAACATATAATAGATATATTCGTACTAGATCAGATGCTAGCAGGTTGTTTATATTGATATTAGGAATACTGTGAATAAAGCTGTTAATCAGGAAAAATCAGCCTATATGCAGTTTACATTAAATCAAAATAAAAATAATGCAAGAAAATATTTTAACTATTTACGTGAATGGGGTGTACCCTCTAAAGCTCAACAAACAAGTAATAATATTCCTTTTGATTTGAGAAATCCCGATGAAATAAGTAATTACTTTCTAGGAGTCGCAGGTCAGTCTTCTGTTAATGCCAATACTCTAAATTATTATAATAATTCTTCTTTAGATCCTGATTTGTCTTTTTGTTTTTCTGAAATATGTGAAAAAGATATATGGGAAGCGTTTCTTAAGATAAAAAGTCATGCTATCGGCACTGATAATATAAATCTAAAAATGTTAAACATTGTATTAGCACATTGCATGAAAGAAGTAAAACATATTTTTAATTCATCGATTAGTACAGGCAATTTTCCAGATACATGGAAAATAGCAAATGCATTGCCATATCCAAAAAAACTCCTCACCTACCAGTTACAATGACTTGAGGCCAATTTCCATATTGCCAACACTGTCCAAAGTTTTTGAAATAATAATTTGTAAACAAATAAAGCAGTTTTTACATTCAAACTCAATTTTACCATCAGTTCAGTCAGGATTTCGAAAAAATTAAAATAATAAATGATGCTTGTATAGCTAAAGATAATAAATTATCTACAATTTTAGTCTTATTTGACCAAAGTAAAGCATTTGATTTAGTCAATTTTGATTTATTAAATGCTAAGCTGAAATATATTGGTTTTACAGGAAACACTTTAATTTGGATTAATAGTTACTTAAGGGGCAGATCTCAAAAAGTGATATTAAACAACGCAATGTGCTCGATGGTAAAAGAAACTTCATCTGGTGTCCCCCAAGGTAGTGTTCTGGGTCCAATTTTCTTTTCGTTGTTCATCTTTGACATCACTGCGGATATCTTGCATTCTCAGACTCATTTGTATGCAGATGACATTCAAATTTACCTATCAACTAATTTTAATTTTGTAAATCATGCTATTGAACAGATGAATGATGATCTTCAAGGTTTATATAATTTTTCAAGTAACCACGGCCTTCGTTTAAATCCCAACAACACTAAAGCAATTTGTCTTGGTTCAGAGCGACATACTAATTATATTACAGCTAACTTTACTCTTAAATTAAATAACACAGATGTGCAATGGGTAACTTGTGAAAAAAGTTTGGGATTGTACATAGATTCGACATTAAAATTTGAGAAACATGTATTATGTGTAGTCGAACGTGTTTTTTAAAATTGAAAGTTTTGTATAACTCTA